>OX940911.1:0-10000 GCA_954871355.1 Cabera pusaria
CTAACCTAACCTAACCTAACCTAACCTAACCTAACCTAACCTAACCTAACCTAACCTAACCTAACCTAACCTAACCTAACCTAACCTAACCTAACCTAACCTAACCTAACCTAACCTAACCTAACCTAACCTAACCTAACCTAACCTAACCTAACCTAACCTAACCTAACCTAACCTAACCTAACCTAACCTAACCTAACCTAACCTAACCTAACCTAACCTAACCTAACCTAACCTAACCTAACCTAACCTAACCTAACCTAACCTAACCTAACCTAACCTAACCTAACCTAACCTAACCTAACCTAACCTAACCTAACCTAACCTAACCTAACCTAACCTAACCTAACCTAACCTAACCTAACCTAACCTAACCTAACCTAACCTAACCTAACCTAACCTAACCTAACCTAACCTAACCTAACCTAACCTAACCTAACCTAACCTAACCTAACCTAACCTAACCTAACCTAACCTAACCTAACCTAACCTAACCTAACCTAACCTAACCTAACCTAACCTAACCTAACCTAACCTAACCTAACCTAACCTAACCTAACCTAACCTAACCTAACCTAACCTAACCTAACCTAACCTAACCTAACCTAACCTAACCTAACCTAACCTAACCTAACCTAACCTAACCTAACCTAACCTAACCTAACCTAACCTAACCTAACCTAACCTAACCTAACCTAACCTAACCTAACCTAACCTAACCTAACCTAACCTAACCTAACCTAACCTAACCTAACCTAACCTAACCTAACCTAACCTAACCTAACCTAACCTAACCTAACCTAACCTAACTAACCTAACCTAACCTAACCTAACCTAACCTAACCTAACCTAACCTAACCTAACCTAACCTAACCTAACCTAACCTAACCTAACCTAACCTAACCTAACCTAACCTAACCTAACCTAACCTAACCTAACCTAACCTAACCTAACCTAACCTAACCTAACCTAACCTAACCTAACCTAACCTAACCTAACCTAACCTAACCTAACCTAACCTAACCTAACCTAACCTAACCTAACCTAACCTAACCTAACCTAACCTAACCTAACCTAACCTAACCTAACCTAACCTAACCTAACCTAACCTAACCTAACCTAACCTAACCTAACCTAACCTAACCTAACCTAACCTAACCTAACCTAACCTAACCTAACCTAACCTAACCTAACCTAACCTAACCTAACCTAACCTAACCTAACCTAACCTAACCTAACCTAACCTAACCTAACCTAACCTAACCTAACCTAACCTAACCTAACCTAACCTAACCTAACCTAACCTAACCTAACCTAACCTAACCTAACCTAACCTAACCTAACCTAACCTAACCTAACCTAACCTAACCTAACCTAACCTAACCTAACCTAACCTAACCTAACCTAACCTAACCTAACCTAACCTAACCTAACCTAACCTAACCTAACCTAACCTAACCTAACCTAACCTAACCTAACCTAACCTAACCTAACCTAACCTAACCTAACCTAACCTAACCTAACCTAACCTAACCTAACCTAACCTAACCTAACCTAACCTAACCTAACCTAACCTAACCTAACCTAACCTAACCTAACCTAACCTAACCTAACCTAACCTAACCTAACCTAACCTAACCTAACCTAACCTAACCTAACCTAACCTAACCTAACCTAACCTAACCTAACCTAACCTAACCTAACCTAACCTAACCTAACCTAACCTAACCTAACCTAACCTAACCTAACCTAACCTAACCTAACCTAACCTAACCTAACCTAACCTAACCTAACCTAACCTAACCTAACCTAACCTAACCTAACCTAACCTAACCTAACCTAACCTAACCTAACCTAACCTAACCTAACCTAACCTAACCTAACCTAACCTAACCTAACCTAACCTAACCTAACCTAACCTAACCTAACCTAACCTAACCTAACCTAACCTAACCTAACCTAACCTAACCTAACCTAACCTAACCTAACCTAACCTAACCTAACCTAACCTAACCTAACCTAACCTAACCTAACCTAACCTAACCTAACCTAACCTAACCTAACCTAACCTAACCTAACCTAACCTAACCTAACCTAACCTAACCTAACCTAACCTAACCTAACCTAACCTAACCTAACCTAACCTAACCTAACCTAACCTAACCTAACCTAACCTAACCTAACCTAACCTAACCTAACCTAACCTAACCTAACCTAACCTAACCTAACCTAACCTAACCTAACCTAACCTAACCTAACCTAACCTAACCTAACCTAACCTAACCTAACCTAACCTAACCTAACCTAACCTAACCTAACCTAACCTAACCTAACCTAACCTAACCTAACCTAACCTAACCTAACCTAACCTAACCTAACCTAACCTAACCTAACCTAACCTAACCTAACCTAACCTAACCTAACCTAACCTAACCTAACCTAACCTAACCTAACCTAACCTAACCTAACCTAACCTAACCTAACCTAACCTAACCTAACCTAACCTAACCTAACCTAACCTAACCTAACCTAACCTAACCTAACCTAACCTAACCTAACCTAACCTAACCTAACCTAACCTAACCTAACCTAACCTAACCTAACCTAACCTAACCTAACCTAACCTAACCTAACCTAACCTAACCTAACCTAACCTAACCTAACCTAACCTAACCTAACCTAACCTAACCTAACCTAACCTAACCTAACCTAACCTAACCTAACCTAACCTAACCTAACCTAACCTAACCTAACCTAACCTAACCTAACCTAACCTAACCTAACCTAACCTAACCTAACCTAACCTAACCTAACCTAACCTAACCTAACCTAACCTAACCTAACCTAACCTAACCTAACCTAACCTAACCTAACCTAACCTAACCTAACCTAACCTAACCTAACCTAACCTAACCTAACCTAACCTAACCTAACCTAACCTAACCTAACCTAACCTAACCTAACCTAACCTAACCTAACCTAACCTAACCTAACCTAACCTAACCTAACCTAACCTAACCTAACCTAACCTAACCTAACCTAACCTAACCTAACCTAACCTAACCTAACCTAACCTAACCTAACCTAACCTAACCTAACCTAACCTAACCTAACCTAACCTAACCTAACCTAACCTAACCTAACCTAACCTAACCTAACCTAACCTAACCTAACCTAACCTAACCTAACCTAACCTAACCTAACCTAACCTAACCTAACCTAACCTAACCTAACCTAACCTAACCTAACCTAACCTAACCTAACCTAACCTAACCTAACCTAACCTAACCTAACCTAACCTAACCTAACCTAACCTAACCTAACCTAACCTAACCTAACCTAACCTAACCTAACCTAACCTAACCTAACCTAACCTAACCTAACCTAACCTAACCTAACCTAACCTAACCTAACCTAACCTAACCTAACCTAACCTAACCTAACCTAACCTAACCTAACCTAACCTAACCTAACCTAACCTAACCTAACCTAACCTAACCTAACCTAACCTAACCTAACCTAACCTAACCTAACCTAACCTAACCTAACCTAACCTAACCTAACCTAACCTAACCTAACCTAACCTAACCTAACCTAACCTAACCTAACCTAACCTAACCTAACCTAACCTAACCTAACCTAACCTAACCTAACCTAACCTAACCTAACCTAACCTAACCTAACCTAACCTAACCTAACCTAACCTAACCTAACCTAACCTAACCTAACCTAACCTAACCTAACCTAACCTAACCTAACCTAACCTAACCTAACCTAACCTAACCTAACCTAACCTAACCTAACCTAACCTAACCTAACCTAACCTAACCTAACCTAACCTAACCTAACCTAACCTAACCTAACCTAACCTAACCTAACCTAACCTAACCTAACCTAACCTAACCTAACCTAACCTAACCTAACCTAACCTAACCTAACCTAACCTAACCTAACCTAACCTAACCTAACCTAACCTAACCTAACCTAACCTAACCTAACCTAACCTAACCTAACCTAACCTAACCTAACCTAACCTAACCTAACCTAACCTAACCTAACCTAACCTAACCTAACCTAACCTAACCTAACCTAACCTAACCTAACCTAACCTAACCTAACCTAACCTAACCTAACCTAACCTAACCTAACCTAACCTAACCTAACCTAACCTAACCTAACCTAACCTAACCTAACCTAACCTAACCTAACCTAACCTAACCTAACCTAACCTAACCTAACCTAACCTAACCTAACCTAACCTAACCTAACCTAACCTAACCTAACCTAACCTAACCTAACCTAACCTAACCTAACCTAACCTAACCTAACCTAACCTAACCTAACCTAACCTAACCTAACCTAACCTAACCTAACCTAACCTAACCTAACCTAACCTAACCTAACCTAACCTAACCTAACCTAACCTAACCTAACCTAACCTAACCTAACCTAACCTAACCTAACCTAACCTAACCTAACCTAACCTAACCTAACCTAACCTAACCTAACCTAACCTAACCTAACCTAACCTAACCTAACCTAACCTAACCTAACCTAACCTAACCTAACCTAACCTAACCTAACCTAACCTAACCTAACCTAACCTAACCTAACCTAACCTAACCTAACCTAACCTAACCTAACCTAACCTAACCTAACCTAACCTAACCTAACCTAACCTAACCTAACCTAACCTAACCTAACCTAACCTAACCTAACCTAACCTAACCTAACCTAACCTAACCTAACCTAACCTAACCTAACCTAACCTAACCTAACCTAACCTAACCTAACCTAACCTAACCTAACCTAACCTAACCTAACCTAACCTAACCTAACCTAACCTAACCTAACCTAACCTAACCTAACCTAACCTAACCTAACCTAACCTAACCTAACCTAACCTAACCTAACCTAACCTAACCTAACCTAACCTAACCTAACCTAACCTAACCTAACCTAACCTAACCTAACCTAACCTAACCTAACCTAACCTAACCTAACCTAACCTAACCTAACCTAACCTAACCTAACCTAACCTAACCTAACCTAACCTAACCTAACCTAACCTAACCTAACCTAACCTAACCTAACCTAACCTAACCTAACCTAACCTAACCTAACCTAACCTAACCTAACCTAACCTAACCTAACCTAACCTAACCTAACCTAACCTAACCTAACCTAACCTAACCTAACCTAACCTAACCTAACCTAACCTAACCTAACCTAACCTAACCTAACCTAACCTAACCTAACCTAACCTAACCTAACCTAACCTAACCTAACCTAACCTAACCTAACCTAACCTAACCTAACCTAACCTAACCTAACCTAACCTAACCTAACCTAACCTAACCTAACCTAACCTAACCTAACCTAACCTAACCTAACCTAACCTAACCTAACCTAACCTAACCTAACCTAACCTAACCTAACCTAACCTAACCTAACCTAACCTAACCTAACCTAACCTAACCTAACCTAACCTAACCTAACCTAACCTAACCTAACCTAACCTAACCTAACCTAACCTAACCTAACCTAACCTAACCTAACCTAACCTAACCTAACCTAACCTAACCTAACCTAACCTAACCTAACCTAACCTAACCTAACCTAACCTAACCTAACCTAACCTAACCTAACCTAACCTAACCTAACCTAACCTAACCTAACCTAACCTAACCTAACCTAACCTAACCTAACCTAACCTAACCTAACCTAACCTAACCTAACCTAACCTAACCTAACCTAACCTAACCTAACCTAACCTAACCTAACCTAACCTAACCTAACCTAACCTAACCTAACCTAACCTAACCTAACCTAACCTAACCTAACCTAACCTAACCTAACCTAACCTAACCTAACCTAACCTAACCTAACCTAACCTAACCTAACCTAACCTAACCTAACCTAACCTAACCTAACCTAACCTAACCTAACCTAACCTAACCTAACCTAACCTAACCTAACCTAACCTAACCTAACCTAACCTAACCTAACCTAACCTAACCTAACCTAACCTAACCTAACCTAACCTAACCTAACCTAACCTAACCTAACCTAACCTAACCTAACCTAACCTAACCTAACCTAACCTAACCTAACCTAACCTAACCTAACCTAACCTAACCTAACCTAACCTAACCTAACCTAACCTAACCTAACCTAACCTAACCTAACCTAACCTAACCTAACCTAACCTAACCTAACCTAACCTAACCTAACCTAACCTAACCTAACCTAACCTAACCTAACCTAACCTAACCTAACCTAACCTAACCTAACCTAACCTAACCTAACCTAACCTAACCTAACCTAACCTAACCTAACCTAACCTAACCTAACCTAACCTAACCTAACCTAACCTAACCTAACCTAACCTAACCTAACCTAACCTAACCTAACCTAACCTAACCTAACCTAACCTAACCTAACCTAACCTAACCTAACCTAACCTAACCTAACCTAACCTAACCTAACCTAACCTAACCTAACCTAACCTAACCTAACCTAACCTAACCTAACCTAACCTAACCTAACCTAACCTAACCTAACCTAACCTAACCTAACCTAACCTAACCTAACCTAACCTAACCTAACCTAACCTAACCTAACCTAACCTAACCTAACCTAACCTAACCTAACCTAACCTAACCTAACCTAACCTAACCTAACCTAACCTAACCTAACCTAA
This sequence comes from Cabera pusaria, assembly GCA_954871355.1. Classification (NCBI taxonomy): domain Eukaryota; kingdom Metazoa; phylum Arthropoda; class Insecta; order Lepidoptera; family Geometridae; genus Cabera; species Cabera pusaria. The sequence continues at coordinate 6,704 of OX940911.1, forward strand.
CCTAACCTAACCTAACCTAACCTAACCTAACCTAACCTAACCTAACCTAACCTAACCTAACCTAACCTAACCTAACCTAACCTAACCTAACCTAACCTAACCTAACCTAACCTAACCTAACCTAACCTAACCTAACCTAACCTAACCTAACCTAACCTAACCTAACCTAACCTAACCTAACCTAACCTAACCTAACCTAACCTAACCTAACCTAACCTAACCTAACCTAACCTAACCTAACCTAACCTAACCTAACCTAACCTAACCTAACCTAACCTAACCTAACCTAACCTAACCTAACCTAACCTAACCTAACCTAACCTAACCTAACCTAACCTAACCTAACCTAACCTAACCTAACCTAACCTAACCTAACCTAACCTAACCTAACCTAACCTAACCTAACCTAACCTAACCTAACCTAACCTAACCTAACCTAACCTAACCTAACCTAACCTAACCTAACCTAACCTAACCTAACCTAACCTAACCTAACCTAACCTAACCTAACCTAACCTAACCTAACCTAACCTAACCTAACCTAACCTAACCTAACCTAACCTAACCTAACCTAACCTAACCTAACCTAACCTAACCTAACCTAACCTAACCTAACCTAACCTAACTCTAACCTAACCTAACCTAACCTAACCTAACCTAACCTAACCTAACCTAACCTAACCTAACCTAACCTAACCTAACCTAACCTAACCTAACCTAACCTAACCTAACCTAACCTAACCTAACCTAACCTAACCTAACCTAACCTAACCTAACCTAACCTAACCTAACCTAACCTAACCTAACCTAACCTAACCTAACCTAACCTAACCTAACCTAACCTAACCTAACCTAACCTAACCTAACCTAACCTAACCTAACCTAACCTAACCTAACCTAACCTAACCTAACCTAACCTAACCTAACCTAACCTAACCTAACCTAACCTAACCTAACCTAACCTAACCTAACCTAACCTAACCTAACCTAACCTAACCTAACCTAACCTAACCTAACCTAACCTAACCTAACCTAACCTAACCTAACCTAACCTAACCTAACCTAACCTAACCTAACCTAACCTAACCTAACCTAACCTAACCTAACCTAACCTAACCTAACCTAACCTAACCTAACCTAACCTAACCTAACCTAACCTAACCTAACCTAACCTAACCTAACCTAACCTAACCTAACCTAACCTAACCTAACCTAACCTAACCTAACCTAACCTAACCTAACCTAACCTAACCTAACCTAACCTAACCTAACCTAACCTAACCTAACCTAACCTAACCTAACCTAACCTAACCTAACCTAACCTAACCTAACCTAACCTAACCTAACCTAACCTAACCTAACCTAACCTAACCTAACCTAACCTAACCTAACCTAACCTAACCTAACCTAACCTAACCTAACCTAACCTAACCTAACCTAACCTAACCTAACCTAACCTAACCTAACCTAACCTAACCTAACCTAACCTAACCTAACCTAACCTAACCTAACCTAACCTAACCTAACCTAACCTAACCTAACCTAACCTAACCTAACCTAACCTAACCTAACCTAACCTAACCTAACCTAACCTAACCTAACCTAACCTAACCTAACCTAACCTAACCTAACCTAACCTAACCTAACCTAACCTAACCTAACCTAACCTAACCTAACCTAACCTAACCTAACCTAACCTAACCTAACCTAACCTAACCTAACCTAACCTAACCTAACCTAACCTAACCTAACCTAACCTAACCTAACCTAACCTAACCTAACCTAACCTAACCTAACCTAACCTAACCTAACCTAACCTAACCTAACCTAACCTAACCTAACCTAACCTAACCTAACCTAACCTAACCTAACCTAACCTAACCTAACCTAACCTAACCTAACCTAACCTAACCTAACCTAACCTAACCTAACCTAACCTAACCTAACCTAACCTAACCTAACCTAACCTAACCTAACCTAACCTAACCTAACCTAACCTAACCTAACCTAACCTAACCTAACCTAACCTAACCTAACCTAACCTAACCTAACCTAACCTAACCTAACCTAACCTAACCTAACCTAACCTAACCTAACCTAACCTAACCTAACCTAACCTAACCTAACCTAACCTAACCTAACCTAACCTAACCTAACCTAACCTAACCTAACCTAACCTAACCTAACCTAACCTAACCTAACCTAACCTAACCTAACCTAACCTAACCTAACCTAACCTAACCTAACCTAACCTAACCTAACCTAACCTAACCTAACCTAACCTAACCTAACCTAACCTAACCTAACCTAACCTAACCTAACCTAACCTAACCTAACCTAACCTAACCTAACCTAACCTAACCTAACCTAACCTAACCTAACCTAACCTAACCTAACCTAACCTAACCTAACCTAACCTAACCTAACCTAACCTAACCTAACCTAACCTAACCTAACCTAACCTAACCTAACCTAACCTAACCTAACCTAACCTAACCTAACCTAACCTAACCTAACCTAACCTAACCTAACCTAACCTAACCTAACCTAACCTAACCTAACCTAACCTAACCTAACCTAACCTAACCTAACCTAACCTAACCTAACCTAACCTAACCTAACCTAACCTAACCTAACCTAACCTAACCTAACCTAACCTAACCTAACCTAACCTAACCTAACCTAACCTAACCTAACCTAACCTAACCTAACCTAACCTAACCTAACCTAACCTAACCTAACCTAACCTAACCTAACCTAACCTAACCTAACCTAACCTAACCTAACCTAACCTAACCTAACCTAACCTAACCTAACCTAACCTAACCTAACCTAACCTAACCTAACCTAACCTAACCTAACCTAACCTAACCTAACCTAACCTAACCTAACCTAACCTAACCTAACCTAACCTAACCTAACCTAACCTAACCTAACCTAACCTAACCTAACCTAACCTAACCTAACCTAACCTAACCTAACCTAACCTAACCTAACCTAACCTAACCTAACCTAACCTAACCTAACCTAACCTAACCTAACCTAACCTAACCTAACCTAACCTAACCTAACCTAACCTAACCTAACCTAACCTAACCTAACCTAACCTAACCTAACCTAACCTAACCTAACCTAACCTAACCTAACCTAACCTAACCTAACCTAACCTAACCTAACCTAACCTAACCTAACCTAACCTAACCTAACCTAACCTAACCTAACCTAACCTAACCTAACCTAACCTAACCTAACCTAACCTAACCTAACCTAACCTAACCTAACCTAACCTAACCTAAC